>RXPK01000324.1:0-43049 GCA_004143645.1 Protaetia brevitarsis | reverse complement strand
AGAGATACGTTAAATTACTCGAATCCCTAAATTATCGTTACTCGAAAATTGCATGGAGGTTAGGCAAAGTCGGTATTCAGAAATGAAATATTTCTTCGATTATTCCACATTTCTCCATATGCTGAGAATCTCAGGTCGCAACTCTCTCTGTCAGTTCGACACAGTGTGCGTTGTATGCCGCATTTACGTTAAGAGATCGTCTCTAGAAGCTATTACATTTAACGCTGACAGCGATTTGTCATCCAAGACACCCGTCAAATTCAGCTCTTCCCGGGAAAATACACTCACAAATCGGGTCTTTTGAAAAATTAAACCGTCTGACTATTTTAGGGTCATCGGTAAGAGTAAACCAGGGCGAGAAGACCCTTTTCACATCTGCCCCCAAATATTCTATTTGCTTTCGTAGGATCGCGCGAAATTGGCCAACTTTGACAATGCCAATGATAGAAATTCGCAGTTTGCGTTTTCGGTTGCGTGCGTTCGCCGCAAAAATCAAACTCTAATCGTTTTTTACGTTTTAACGCATTTTTCTCGATCACTTCTCGATACGCCTATTGTGAGGACGGTCCGCCCCTCTCGCGCGTACCGCGTTTCGCTCTACCGCCACCCCTTCTCGAGCCTTTAGCGCCGCAAGTCGTCGGTGGGCTCTTCATACCTCGTAGTGGCGACGCCTATGGTGTGCGACCAAGAGTAGAAAAGAAAAGATCTATCACTTTTAGTGTATTATATAGATGCTGGCGCATCTAGGAGTCGAGGAGTGACTTGAGTGAAGGCGGTTTTTGAAGCGGTCCTATTCACTTTGAGAATCATCTTTTATTAATGTGCAAACGTTTTAAGTAGTTTCTTTTGTTTTACTTTTGGAAACCTGTATAGTCAAATCTGTTTAGGTCTGTGGTGTATTTGAAATATATTTTAATTAGCAGCATTCAATTCTATAACACTCTTGTAGAAAAGATGTTTTCCTTAAATAGCAAAAAAAGAGCTATAAAAAAACCCAGTCTTCCAACACCCGTATATTTTAAATAAGTTTAGGTTACACAGCATCAATTCTATAAACTTTAGAAAAAGATATTTTCCGTAAAGCAAAATAGAGCTCAATCAGAGACAGTGTTAGGGAACAGTGTACTCAAATATTTTTAGATTAGGTTAGCGGCATTAAATTAAGAAAACCTTTTGTAGATAAACTCTTATCTAAAAGCAAAAATAGACTACAACAAATTCTATTCCTTCCCTATTCCGGTCTTTTCCGTTATTGGCGTTTTTCCTTGTCTATTTCCTATTTCCATTTTATATATCCAATAAGTTACAAATATTTAAAAAAAATGAACGATTTTCCCTATTTCAATTTTCTTCCCATTTTATCCGCCATTTTATTTTTCCAAACAATATTTCAGCATCAAATCACAATGGTAGATACAAGGTCATTATATCTATTTATATTACATTGTTCAAAAATGTAATGACATGAAGCGTACACACACACACACACAGACACACTCACTTATGAGACAATGAATTTGACAGAAATCCCATTCAAGAGCATCTACGAACATTAAAACCTAAAGCTTAGAATTGTTCTACAAAAAGTTCTTCATATCTAAAATCTATTAAAGATAGATATAGGAAGTGCTAATACAAAATGATAAGAAGGATGATGTCTACCTCCCAATTTCGAATTAAAATACAAGGGTGTTCTATTTAAAAAAATTGAGTTTCTGCATTCGAAAATATGTAAAAGTGGACATACTTCCAACTCAGTTTGAACACTCTGTAATATAAGAATGCGAAGTGTGCGTACCATTTCGTAAGCAATATCTCCATTCATAACATAAAGCAATTTGGAGTCCTATTGACGGTAGTTAACCGAGATATTAATTGTCTCATATGCAATGACTATGACTTAACAAAAAATGAAAATAAGATAATCACAAAAACGGCAACATGTAGCTATAGAATAGCTAAGGAAGACTGTCATAATATTATGACCTAGAATCCAAAAAGTAAAGAAAAATTATATCATTTCTATTTAAATAACAAAGTTGACGTCCATTTCCGGTCAACCGGAAGTGATATTTTGGTTTAAAAGTATTTTACATTTATAGTTCAATCGAACAGATGATGGTATCAAAATCTCAAGCATATAGTAAATAGAGATCACATAAACTTTAATGAACCATTTAACGTGGAATGCCGTGTATATACATATAGATTAATGCGATTGTAAGAACAATAAAAGATGGTATTCTAATTTTAAAAGGGATTGTTGAATCTATTCAAATTACATGGAAATTCGAATAAATATATACGTATTGCATAGAAAGTAATGTAATAATACATAATGGAAAGTGTTTTTTTTTTTACTTTATCGTTAAGTAAATGGGTTGAGATACATATTTTAAAAGTGAAGGTATTTATTTTAAAAATTTCTCGAATATCCGTTTCTATTTTTTTTTCCCCTTAATTCAAACATATTAAGCATCAAATTGCAACGATCCAAGCACCCACAAATGTCTGCTGCAAAATATTATTTTTAAAAAATAATATTTCTCCATTTAGTCGCGCCATCTTGTTTGTATTCTATATTCGCAAATAGTGGTTCAAAAAATCGCATAATCACGAACTTTAAAAAAAAATTGCGCTTTCTATATATTCAAAATCTCTCCCCCCATATTGCGTCCGCCATTTTTGTTTTTCAAAAATTACATACTGAATCTAAATTTAGCGACCTCAAAAACGCTTGCGTACGAATATTGTTGCAAAATGTCGCGATATTTTCAAATTTTCCTCTCCTATATTCAATCCGCCATTTTATTTTGCTAAAAAACATATTGTCAGAATTGAATTCAGCAACCACACAAACCCTTCAAACATTTGTTAGACAAATAATTCATGCTTTTGTATTTTTTGGACGCATTTTTTCGACTTGGCACATTGTGTGGCCCACCAAAATATCTGGACATCAATGTACTAAAACAAATGTTTTTTGATATTTATTGCTTCAAAATAAATACTCATGTCTTGCAACAGAAAGCACAATTATAAAAAAGGTACGATTAAAAAAAAACTTGCATCGTCCGCGATTCGAACCCGGCACCGTCGGGCGACGAAGTGCGTTTGTCGTACCACGAACCCGCTGAGCTAAATGCATCTATACTTTTTTGTAGAATAAAATAAAAATTAAAGCATGGCAATGACTTGACAGTTCAAATTTATTTTACACTATTTTAGATATGTTCAGCTATGTTACATGTGTGAACTGACTATAAGATCTCTCATCTGTTCTTATTTAATTAATAAACACATCGCAAAAACACCACTTACTGCCCTTTTTCGTTATTGTCCGGTAATGCCGTATCGGCAAAAAGACGCTGCCTTTACCGCAAGTATTTTCAATATTTTGGGTACCTCGCGCGTAATTTTCATTATCGCAGAGCTTCATCACCTATATCCAAGTCATTTACATATCGTTTCCGCATTATCTACGCGGCTCTCTTCTTCCGCAAATCATCGCGATAATTGTGAGAATATGAGCGTCCATAATTTGACAATTCTCTTGAAAATTTATTCAATAAATCTATCTAAAAACTGAATAATTACTTTCACAAACACAACCTGAGCGCGCAATACGAAAGTTATTTCACCTTTTAATCGACGAAACTAAAGCCGTAAACGAAAATAAAGCTACCTCAAATTGTTCCAAATCGGCCATGTTAGGTTAGACGATCAGTTCTATCTGAAACTAACAATTTTAGCAGAATTATTCCGGCATCTTCCCTTTCAACCTTCCAGCTGTATATGCATAACGTTCTCAAATCACAATTCCGACTTCTTACACTTGCTTGGAGTACATTCTTTACCCCAAAAACACGTCGCACTGAATTATGTAGGTTTTAGCGGCCATTTGCCGAACGTAACTTCAACACTTCTGTCAAATTGACAGGTGCCCTGCAAACATATCTATTTTAAGATCGTTTAATTTTGAAAGAAATTTCGCGTTCCTACCCATTTTAGGGTTCGAATTGTAAGATAAAACATGAAGAAGCGATACCGACAATAATTTCATACCTGGATACCGGTTTTGAGCCAGTGTCGATGACACACAAAACGCGCGTCACTCGCACAATTAACGATCTCGGCCAGATATGAGAAGCGATAAATTGACTCATATTGAAGAGAAATTTCGCGTTTCAACTCAATTTTAGGGTCAAACTGTTAAAACGAAGGATACAGGAGGCCGTTTCAAAAATAATTTCGCACCACGTACGGTTTCTGAGCCGCTATTGTGCGACAAATGTGCGCTTTTGGTTTGGCACCTTACTTGATACTGGCTCAATAATTTCGCTAAAAATCGACAATCATAATCACAAACATATCTGAGCGTGTAATTACAAACCCTATTTTCTACCTCCTAATTAAACGTTATCTACCACTCGAATCGCTATTATTATCACCCAAATAATAGTCAGGTTAGAGCAAAATCAGTACCAATCACAAATGACAATTTTCCACATTTTTCCATATGCTTGCGAATCATTCAGCCTCCATAAACATCCTCTCTGGATCACGTTTCGGACCTCATTACGTGTCCCTTGTAACCCCTTTTACGTTCCAAAGAACGTCTCCGAAGTTCGCGACATTTCACCGCGTGACAGCGGCATCTGACATCCCACGAAAACCCGCCATAATTCCAAACTCATCGCCGGCAAAAACACAACCTAATACAAATCGGTCTTTTGAGAAAAATTTCGCGTCTCGACCCATTTTAGCGTTCAATCAGTAAGAGGAAACATGTGAAGAAACTTTTTCGACATAAACCGCAAACTCTCAAATATCATCCTCATCCTCGCAGCGAACATCACGAATTGCCAACTTTGACAATACCAATCGGTCGCAAATTCGCCAAGTGACATTTTCTCGGTCTTCAGCGACGTCGCCTAATCCACACTCATCGCAATTACATTTCCGCGAATTCTCCCCTGACCTATTTTTAACGATTAATCTCGATACCCTATTCCACTGACCACCCCCCTACCCTCGCCCCTTAATATAATTTCCCTTTTAATCGCCGCCCCGTCTACAGCCTGTAGGCGCGGACAGTTTTTCGCTCCGAATTTACACGCACGGAATAGGGCGACGCCTATGGTGTGCGACAAAGAGTAGAAAAAAACAGAGCTATCACCTTTTAGTGTATTATAATAGAATCAAAAACACGATGACGCGACCTAAAATGGAGGAATATATTAAAAAATGACTAGAGGCTGCGCAAAAAAAAAAATACAAAATAAGAAAAAAAAATGACGGATAAAATGGAAAGAAAAATTGAAATATAGGGAAAATCGCCAAACTATTTTCTAAAAGCTGCAACTTATAGGGATGTTATAAAGGAAATAGGAAAATAGAAAATAAAAATGCAATAGGAAAAAGAGGAGTAGGAAAGGGAAAAGAGTAAGGCAATAGTGAAAAGCAAAGGAAATGGAATAGGCAGAAAAGGGAATGGAAATGGGAATAGGGAAAGGAATAGAGAAAGGGAATAGGAAAAGCGAATGGAAATGGGGAAAGGGAAATAGGAAAACAGAGAAAGGGAATACATAAGGCAGTAGAGAATGAGAATAGGGACGAGAAGGGTAAAGGAATACGGAGAGGAAAGGGAATAGAAAAAGGGAATGGGGAAAGAAAACTGAATAGGGAAAGGGAATGGAAAAGAGAATGGGAAAAGGGAATCGAATAGGGAGAATGGAATCAATATAAGGAATAGAAATGAAATATTGAAAGGAAATAGGGAAGGGGAATAGGGAAAGTAAACAGGGAAAGGGAATAGGGAAAGGAAATAAGGAAATGGAATAGGGGTCCTGAATAAAAAATGGAATCAAGGAATAAGAGTAGGGGAACGAGAATGGGTAAATAGAATAGGAGAAGGAATAGGGAAAGGGAAAGGAAATCGGGAAAGGAATGGAATACGGAAAAGGAAATAGCGAATTAGAAGAGGGAATAGGGAAAGGGAGTATGGAAAGAGAATAGGGAATAAGGGGAGGGAATAGAGAAAGGGAATAGGGAAAGGACTAGGGAAAGGAATAAGAAAAATGAATAGGAAAAGGAAGAGAGATAGGAAAAGCGAAAACAAAAATGATAAAAGGGAATAGGGAAAAACTGAAAAAATAACTATAGGAAAAATCGTCAACTATTTTTTTTAAAGCTGAACTTATGGGGATGTTATAAAAGAAATAGGGAAAATAGACAATGAAAACGCAATAAGGAATAAGAGAATAGGGAAAAGGGGATAGATTTTGATTTCAGCTCTATTTTTGCTTTTAGGAAGGAAGTGTTTTTCTACAAAAGTTTTATAGAATTGAATGCTGCATAACCTAAACATATATAAAAATATACAGAGTGGTTCAGGAAGACTGGGTTTTCCATCACTATAGCTTTATTTTCGCTTTTAGGAAAAAACCTTTTCCTACAAAAAGTTGTACAGAATTCAATGCTGCATAAGTTAACAATATTTTCCACTACAACAGGGTGTTCACGAATATTGAGTCTTTGATTAAAGCTTTATCTTTGCTGTTAAGGAAAAAATCTTTTCTACAAAAGTCTTATGAATTGAATGCTGCATAACCTAAAAATATTTTCAAATATACCGGGTGTTCAGGAAGACTGGGTTTGTTCACTAAGCTCTATTTTTTGCTTTTAGGAACAAATCTTTTCTACAAAAGTTGTACAGAATTAAATGCTGCACAACCTAAACATATTTTCGACTATACATGGTCCTCCAAAAGTAAAAAAAAACAAAAAAAAACAAAAACTACTTAAAACGTACAGCACATTCTAAAAGTGCCACCATCTTCGCTGGGCGAAGATGCGCAGCATCTAGTACATATCAATAATTGCTTTTGTATTGGTAATCCCTGATTTCCTGGATGCAGGTTGCCTTTGGCTACTGATACACATTTATTAAGCAGGTCGTCAAATATTACAGGTAATATGCGGAAATGATATTTAAATTGGCAGGAATTTAAGTAAAGCACTGTATTTTCATAATAATTTAATACTTTTAGTGTTTGTATATTTTCCGAAATAAGTTCATCTTCTGCATTAGAAAAAAATAATTCATACATTCCTTGTGTTGCTCAAGAGTAGAACTTTTATTTCATTCATTCCGCACAAACTTACTAATTTTACTATGAATGGGTTATGTTACGGCGTCATGTCAGCTTACATTTTACAACTCCTGTCAAATATTTCGGCTCGCTCGGCCATGTTCGCCTTTAGGTCTGTGATCAGATTAATCCATGCTACGTCAAAATTATTTGCTCGCTCGCTAGACTGTAATACCGAAGGCACCCTAAATTAGGAAAGAACAAATTTTGAAATGATAATAATAGTATAAGAGAAAAACCTTGTTGAATATGAATAAGGGTAGCAATAATAATATAACAATAATCAGTCCGCTATCAGGCCTTTAGCTCCTTCTTTTTAGGGAGAGGTCTTAAATGTGTTATCACAGCACCTGATGACAACATAATCAAATTGAAAATATCAGTGTTTGTAGCTATCCGTGAACACTTCCTGGAGTGATGAGTTCTGTAATATTTGTAACCCTTATTGCGAGACTCTTGAGCTTCCTCAGAAAGGATACCAACTGGGAATGCTGTGCTGTCTATGATTTGTGCAGCGCGAAACAAAATTTTGTGGACAGTTGCAGGAAGATTGTACCACGAATAGAGAGAAGCAGCCAGTCTAGCCGTATTCTCTGCGTACATACGAAACTTTTCAATATCGATACGAGACTGACAACATATGACTTCTAATGTTGTTGCCAGCCTTTGTATCAGAACTTGACTAATGTCGGTTATTTTAGCAGTGGTTTCGGGGTTTTGAAGAAATCTTCGAGATGTATTACCATCGTTGGTGGTACTTGTCCCTTGCTTCACAAAATCTACTTTCGATCCCAACTTTCCTGGAATACATCCTGAATACGTTTTTTGGCTTCCTGTTTTAGTGGCTTTGTTTGTGCAGAAGTTCGCCAAGATTTAAATTCAAGATTGTAACTTAATTTCAAGATGTATTCCATAAACCGTATGCGAGCATGCATGGGAGACATACCTACAACATAGAACTTCTGCCGAAGACGGCTCCATTCCAAGCCGCACAAAATTTAATTGGGAAGTTTTTACCCCACATATTGTGTAATTAGTTGCCGATGCGGTATGTGTCACAATTTGCGCCACTTTCCCGTCAAGCATGGTAAAATACAGCTGATGACGGATCGTAATTACTTTCTCTCCACAGAAAATAGTTGTATTTTTTTTTGCGTGAGGTGTCAACCAGATTTTCGGCGGTCAGGGTTCCCACCAGGTCATAAAGATCTTGTCTGAGCTGCCGCCACTTGACGCATACAAATAAGGTATGTTCAACTGTATCTCTCTCTCCACAGTATTGGCAATCTTCCGTGACGCTGAGTTTAAATCTGTAAAGGTATGCCAGAAACGGTCCATGCCCTGTCAAGAGTTGCGTCAGATGGTATGACACCTCGCCATGCTTCCGTTCGTACCAGGTTCTGACATCCCTTATCAGCGTTTTGGTCCATCCTGCCTTGCCGTCGTCCTGCTCCGAGTACTTTTGCCAACGTTTAGGAGTTGTTTCCGCTGGCCATCTCTATCCAGCTTCCGCAGCTCCGTCCTCACATCTGTACTCTGCATTACCAATTGGCGGGCTTCGGGCTAAGGTTACAGCGCTTTGTTGAGTAGTTCTGTAAGCCCCGGTGATATTTATCGCTAGCTTACGCTGCACCGCAAGTAGGATCTTTCTGTGAGTTTCTTTTTCCAGCGCTTGAAGCCAAACTGGAGCGCCATAAAGAAAGACTGACTGGGCTATCGATGCCAGGAGTCGGCGTCCTCCCTCCCGCGGCTCGCCCATTCTCGGCAAGATACAGTCTAGGTCGGCTATTACTTTCGTGGCTTTTTCTGCGGTCCTCCTGATGTGGGTGCCCATCCCCATATCGGCGTCAAAGTGGATTCCCAGGTATTTGATGGAGTTCTGGCGTGTAACCACTGTAGTGCCTACTCTGATGTTCAGGACCTTCTCTTTCCTCCCTCTAACCAGGAGTACGGCTTCTGTTTTTTTTCCGGCGCAATCTTCAACCTCTTATTCTCCAGACATTTGGTTACATCCGCAATTGTCTTATTAGCCACTTCTTCTACCCTACATAGAGTTTCTTTTGACTAACTAGGATAGCCAGGTCGCCCGCGTATCCTACCAATCTAACACCATCTCTCACAGGTAACCTCTGCACCCCGTCGTAATACACGTTCCAGAGGGTGGGACCCAACACTGAACCCTGCGGAACTCCACAGGTAACTTTCATAGACTCTTCATCCCCCACGATGACCGATCTTTCCTCTAGATAGCTAACAACCATGTTGTAAAGGTATGGCGGGATATGTCTCCGAGATAGTTCGCTTAGAATTCCCCCCATGGGGCCGAGTTGAAGGCGTTCTGTATATCTAGGGTTATCAGGACACACTTTTTCCAGCTTCCATAGGATCCTTGCTTAGCCTTTTCTGCTATTTCTTTGACGGCCATCAGAGCTGTTGTCGTGGATCTACCTTTTCTAAAGCCATGCTGTTGTTTTGCAAGCCCTCCATTTTTGCTGATTTCCTCCGTAAGTCTAGCTAATAGCAGTTGCTCCAGCAGCTTTCCCAGGACATTGAGAATGCAGATGGGACGATAGGTTTGGACGGATTGTTCCTTTTTTCTTTGTTTTTCGACCAACACGAGCTTCGCTACCTTCCATTCGCTTGGGAATGTTGCGCTCACCAACATCTGGTTCATCAGCTGGAGACACACCCTCGGGAACTCCTCAACAACGGCTTTAACCACCTCTGGGGGTAAGCCATCACGGCCTGGGGTTCTTTTTCCTTTCATCTTAGCAGCTGCAGACTTTAACTCATACAGGGTGAAGGGTGGTATGTCTTCTCTGTTAGCTTGTTTTCTTTCCCCTGCATACTACATATATTCTGTGGCATTCATCTCTTTTAGTGGTATCGTTGCCTTTATTAGCCCTCGTCAGTGCTCTCCTACTTCGCAAACATTTGGTTCTTACGTCTGCCACTTCCTGTGTCCACCAGTATACGGGGTGCTTGTTCTTACGGCCTTTCGTTCTTGGGAAGACCTTATCGCCCGCATCCTTGATAACCGATGTAAAGCGTTTAGCGTCTATCTATCGCGCCTATCTTAGAAATGTCAATATCTTGCTTGAGCTTTTTCACTACGTCGACGTAGCTTGCACCTTCCGCTTTAACGGTTACAAACCCATCTTCTCTTCTCTGGTATGTTTGTCTTACCGGTCCCTTTGCTTGAGATAAAATCTTAATGTTAATATTTGTGCCCACGAATATAAACTCACACATTTTCCTGACATATCCGATTTTTAGTCCTTCCCCCGCTATTAGAGTGATACAGTCGCTCTGGTGGGATTTAGCCATTTCCCTGAAGTCTATTAACTTTTAATATACCACATCCATATGATTAACTCCCGCCCGATCTATATTCATTGGCATGACGTAGATAGCATTTGTTTTCTCCTAGTATTCATTTCTCTTCGTCGTTCGATATCCCCTGTGCCATGCATCCCCTCAGCGCGATGGTGTTAGACCTTGGGATTGGGTCCAGTGAAGAAGGAAATGAGGATCACTAGCCCTCGTTACCTAATAGCGTCGGGATCTGGAAAGTGCTAGTGTTGGCCGAGAGAGGCCAGTAGGATTAGAGACAGTGGGAGAAAAAGTACCTCACCCAAGACTAGGTGAAACAGAGGGAGGTGAACCAGCAGACTGAGTCGTCCTTGGCTTCACTGCCACCCCCCGTCCCAATGGTTCAGAGAGAGGCAGCTGCTGAGTCCCACCACCAGCGACAAGGTCCCACGACTCCTTGGTGGAGGGTTGTATTATGCAGATTTTTAATTTCATCTTCTATTAGTTATTTTTTCTGCTATTATTAAATTAAACTGAAATTTTAATGCTCGGCAGTAATTAGTCGATGAGGGCCGAGGATTTTTCCAGGCGCAATCTCCATGATTTGTAGCTACAATCATTTTTAGCGGTGTTTAATTTGATATCTTTTTATTAATATATTTATTGCATTATACGATTACACATTAGTTGTAACATTTGAACATTCTAGATTCCAGTACTATATGTAACATGTCTGGCCAACGCCGTGGGCACACACTATCGGTATGTGTTGCTAACAGTGTTGCCAGACTGTAGACATGAAACTTCCCAATAAATTCTCTTAAATTTCCCTTTTCAACAATAAATATAAATATTATAATTAAAGTATAAAAAAAGAGAAAATACTTACAATCGGTTGAGATTGATTTGAAAAAGTTAACATTGCAGAGAAAAAAGAAATTATGTATAATTTGTCCATAATGGAGTTAGTCCTAGTTTTTTTATGAATTAAATGAAAAATTATCAAACGAATAAGGTCGACGACTAGATCAAAAAAAAGCGATAAACCCTCGGGAAAGAAAGGTCAGCGCTCCATGATCCTTAACATGTCAATCCATTCATACTTGGGAGCAAAAAAAAGGAGCGCGATTGATAGTACTCCTTTCACGCTGGATCCCCAGTTCGATTAAAAGCGAAACCGCAAGACGTCAATTGCTATCCCACTTCTTACCCCAAAAGCTACCAGCAGCAACTGCTCGTCGCGTTGATTAATTATTGCAATACTTTGCAGCCAACGTTCAAATTTTTCATATTTTACCAAAACTTCCAATTCGGGGCAGTTACGTGTATAATCCTCTCTATACATAATACTAAAAACTTTAATCAAATGCGCACGACTAAATTAATAAATATTACATACCTTCAAAAATTCAATTAGAATTTTCAGCTACTGCATCCACTGACACATTAAATCTCCAATCGCGTGCTACCGAAAAACCAAAGTGTGTATTCTCGCTTCGTCAATCACTCGGTTCAACATTCCCATCTTTAACGATACCATCGTTACGTGATCGTGGCCGTATATTTTTCCACAGTACTTATAATTGTTAGGTCTGATGAAGGGTCAAAATATAAAGTACCCGAAACGTCACTAAGGTGAAAACGTTGAAAACAATAAAGAACCCTTATTCTGCCAAGTCATCTGACAGTAATTTTATTATACCCTATATATTGTATTAAGTCGCGTGGGTGTAGGACTAATACATTTAAAATTAAAACTGTTATCTCTCTCTTATCTCAGGGTCTTTTCACTGGGATCGTGTCCCTTAATTTTGGGAAGATGGTTTTTTTTTAACAACACAACAAAGAAAAAAAAAAACAACAGTTTAAAATAATATAACATATGAGATTGTTTTATTAAATGTTAGAATAAATAAATGAAAAATAAATGTAACAGATGTATTAATTATTAATTAAATATGATGGATAATGTTTTGATATAATTATTTGAATTTCAAATTGAAAATTTCACACGTTAGTTTTCTTTTTAGAGCAATTAAAATTATTTATATGGTGATTTCTAGAATATCTAATGTAATTCACTACCCGGTAGATGGCGCTGTTTCGAAATTGAATCTTATTCTTCAGGCACTAGTTAAATTTTTAATTGAAATGTTTAAATGATTTTTGAAACAATTAATAATAAATGTATTTCTAAATTCAAAAGGTTTGTTTAAATAAAAAAAATTGCATCCATAAATTTACAAATGAAAATAACATCTACGTTCTACGTTACCGACCTGAATCTCGATGCTTACATCTTACATTACATTGACAGATCAAATATAATCGATATCAGTCGGTGATCGACTAAAATTTCGGTGCAATTTATCGATATCAAAATCGTCGCGCTAAGTTATTTATGGAACGGATTAACCTTTTCGCACTGGGTCCGGTGTCTGGACAGGCTGGGAATGGGATCGTATCGGTTCTTGAGGTAGATTCAGGAATTCTTTCGGATTTTTTTTTGGAATTCGTTCTTTTTTTTTTTAAGGTAAGGATTCTTTGCGTAGGCTTTCACGGCCGGTGTAACTATAACTAACAGCTTCTTGCGGGTTTCGCCGTGTGTCAAAACTTTCGCTGGACGTTTCGCTGTTCATACTGACAGCTTCTCAGTTCAGTTTTCCTGAAGAATATGAACAGCGAAACGTCGAGCGAAAGTTTTGACACACGGCGAAACCCGCAAGAAGCTGTTAGTTATAAGGATTCTTTCTTTAATCCGCGTTAGTGACTATCAGACTAAACTGACTTCCGAGTTTCCGGATAAAATTTTAGGAAAGATTCAGACAAAATTAAGTGAGGTTAGAAGTCTCAAACTGGCGGTAAACATATGTCTTATCTGCTTCACGACCAAAAGCTAATTGAATTCCTCATTGCTATGGGAATTGGCTTCGTTTTTGTAAAATGCTTTCCGCGTCTTTTTAAAATAAAAGAGCAGCGTTTTGAATTTGGAAATTAGAAGAAATATCTTGAAATTTATTTTTGAATAAGGTTTTCATTATCAAATTCGTTTTCTACAAGTAAAATTATGTATGTGTGCCAAATTTCGTAAATTAATAATCTCTTTTTAGATACCTGTCAGTGATGTTTTTAAAATGGAAAATTCTAACTTAAAAGGAATTATATGCATACAATAGTATTTCAAACCTTCTTTTGATCACCTGAGGATCTATTAATTACATCTCGATCATTCTGAAAATTGTTTTCCATAAAAATATCGCGTATGTGCACTTTCGAAGATGCTCGACAAGAAATGTGAAATTTTCACTTTTTTACAGATGTTTTATACAATAATGAATTTACAGCACAGGATTAATGATTTGTGAGCTTCGAGATTCTGGTATTGCTAAACGTTAAACATGTCCAAGAAGAAAAATTCCTTTTACATGTTTTCGAAAGAAATGACATAAAATTTGGCCAAATGGCTGTTAAAATGTATCCTTATTAATTATCAAAGTGAGTAATTTGTGATTTTCTATAATATTAGTGCCTGTTTTGACTGAAGGTCTTAAAAAAATGAATAATCGATTACTGAGTGCTCGGTATGTTAAAATTTTGAATGATATCGCAAGAATGTCTGTGTTTATGTATGTCTTAGATCTCTTAATCGGTTTCAGGCGTTCATACGACCCTGTGGCTGGTGAAATGTGACCGTCCTTGTCGAATACAAGAGTACGTATGACTGGCCGTCAACACGATACAATTGATCGGTGTGTGTGTGATTGATTTTCTAAATTAGAGCTGTGTTTGACCCATTACAATATATATAATGTAAGCCTCACCGGCTTAAATTTCTGGAGCGGGGAAAAATACACCGTCTTCAATAACGTTCAACTTTATTCTCTATCTTTAGACAACTGTATATATGAAAAGTAACTAGAGTATTCCAATATTGCCAACTGTTGAAATGCATGTTTGTTACGCTTACAATAACTAGTTATTTTTAGGTATACATATAATTTTTATGTAAAAAATCTTCGATTTGCATACTTTTAAAAATATTCATTTGATCAATACAAAAGAAATATGGTAGTTTTTCGCCACTCCACCATCGTATCTGTTACATCAATTATATCCTGATATTTATGGACTAGTATACTAATATCTAACCTATTTTCTAAGCTTATTGCATATTTTGGGTCAAGGAACTTTACAGACTCAATTACAGGGTCATTTAAAGGTAAGCGATCGTACATCTCTTTTGCAGCAGTACCATAGAAATTGAGAATTTTAATTCTAAACTCGGTTTGAATGTGAATCGGGAATGTCACATATTGTTCTACATTCAGGTCCTAGTTCAATGTCTTCTAGTTGAAGATAACTGTGAGGATTTAGGTCTTTATTAACAAGGTGATTAGAATTTAAAACATTTGGTGTTACAAAATTCTGACAAATTTGTTTATAAATTTGAAGAGAACTTTCAGATAATTTATGAATTAAAAGTTTATCAGATTGGAAGAGTGCATTGAAAGAATTAAAAAAGTTTAAAACATACTTTAAAAATAAAAAATATGCTTTGATACAGTGATCATTCATTAACTGTAATATTGTTTCACAGCTAGTTAGTTTGTCCTCCAATAGAGCAAGTTCAAAGAAATGTTTCAGAGCATCCCAATTTTATAAAACTCCGCTCACACAAGAATGCAAAGATAGCCACCTAGTTGAAGCAGGTTTTAACATTTTCAAGGTTGAATTTCTTAGAGAATTGCTGATCGTTTGGCACTTATTGATACATACATAATTATAAATTTGTCTGAGAAGTTCTTCAGCTGCCTTAGGTAATTCTGCACAAGCTTTTGAACTAACAAGACTTGAAGAATGACATATACATTTCATTAACACTACAGATGGCACATCTTCTTTTAATAAACTAAAAGTGAGTTTCTTGACCCAGTCATAACATTGGCACCATTAGAAGTCATTGCTACCATGTTGGTCACAGGAATACTATGAGCGTCTAAGCAGGTTTTAAATGTCTTGTATGTTGCTTTAGCAGTACAGTCCTTCGCATCAATACGAATCAATTCTAACAGTTCTGTTCTTATTTTAAAAGAAATAGGGCATAGAAAACGTACAAGGACACATAAATTTTTATGAACTGTTATGTCCGTGCTTTCATCTACCCAAATAGAAAACTTTACCTGTAAATCTAAAAAATAATTTACAAAGGTGTTAATAGAAAATACAAGTGAACTTACATTTTTTAGAGTGTTGACCAAATCTGTCTGAATACATTTACCAATGACATTTTTAACAATAGATGTGCATTTTGTTCGATGTAGTTTTACATTTCTCAAAGTATTCTATTCAGGAAATATTTCTTGGCAATAATGGAACCAAATGGTCAACATTATGTAGAGCAATATTATGTTCAGCAAAAACAAAGACAATTCATTTCAGCATTTTTAATACGTTCTTCGTGAACTCTTTTTCATGTTCTGCTTTTTGATTATTTATTAAAGAAAAAAGCCTACTTTGGTTATTTAATAAATTAATCTTTTTTTATGATTTTCCCCATTTGCATGTTTTAGTAATTCACTTTTTCCACAACTTAATGTTACACCACATGCACTACACTTTGCTTTACTATTATCATCAAAAACTTCTTTCAACCAGTCTGTAAATTCCATATCTTGTAGCCATTCCCTCCTGGAGTATTTTTTAACTTCTCTTTTATTTGGCGGGAGCTCGTTTCTTATTCTCCGTTTTTTTTGTTGGTGTACGTACATCTTCACGGTAGTTGTTATCTGTCATTCCGTTACTTAAATTTCTAGTAAATTAACCCTATATTTTATATAGTATAATTTCACTATAATCATATATCAAAGGTCCTACAAGCGACGAAGCTTTCTAAACAGAGCCATAACATAACCTAAGATACTAAAAAAAACGAATATACTAAGCAAAGTTAGCAAGAGTAAATTTTGAAAGTAAATCAGTGTTCATTATTCAAAACAAAAAAAAAAAATGCACGACCAATGAGTCATTTCAGGTATTATTTTTTCACAATGTAAAAAATTCCCGGTTTTAAACGTATTTAAACATTTTTTTTTCCTTTTCTCCCTTCTAATGTCGAATTTCCCTGCGGCCAGGGAAATTTCCCCGTATCTGGCAACACTAAAGCAGAGCCATCTATTATATAAATACACAACATCTCCCCTTTTATTTTATAAACTACAAATTTAATCGTGTTGGCTTTTAACAACCCTTCCCGATCTTGTGTGAGTATAGTGGCTCCGTCTCAACAATGGGCGGTATATTAGCATTTTCTGCATTATTGGTATTATTCATCTATTACATAGTCATCGTCACAATAATGTTTAATTGCAGGTGCGTTACAAGATTTTCTCAAATGAAAACTGTTTCTACTCAACATTGTATTATTATGGTCCTTAACTATGTAGACTAGGCGAGCTATGAAGCTTTATATTTTTTTTCTGGAACCCATTTATTGCGGTCTCTAATCATAACATTATCATTTACATTAAATTCAATGTTCCTTTTCGCTGTCCGATCATAATGGGGCCTTATAACTCGCTTGATTCCTTAAAAAATTACGTTTAACATTTCCTTAATTCTAGGTTTTAAATTATAGTTACTTACAGGTAATTTAGTTCTCAATAAGCATGACATCAATAGTTCTGATGGCGATATTTTCAGTCCTGGTAATTCTGTTCTATATTCTAATAATGCTATAGTACTGGAGTCGGCAACCTTTTAGTATATAAGGGCTCATTGTCAATTTTCTTTTCCTGAAGGGCGCCTCAATGATATTCGTATGTGTTAGATAGGTACTACTAATACTTATCTTCAAATTAAACAAAAGAGTGTTATATGAATATAATTGAAATAGGTACATATTTACATATTAAAATAGTCATATGTGTTAGATACAACAAATGCATTTATACATACTACTACTAAAAAAAAAGTGTTACATAAAAGAAAATAATTATCAAAAAAGTCTAATTTACACTAAAAATGTCAGTGTGGTCCTTATGCTTGCATTTCCATAGATAACTTAACATAATCTGGTTCATAATCTGAAGTACCCACTCTCATACAATGGTCCAGATTTGCATCGGTCATTCTGCTTCTATACTTTGATTTCAAGTGCTTCATTGTGCAGAACAGAGATTCGCAAGCGTAGGTTGAAGCACTATATGCATGTATCTTGAGAGCTAATGCTCGCAAAATAGGAAATTTATGTTTATCAACCAAATTCCAAAAGTGTTCATCGTTTTTATATGATTTTAGGAACACGTCGTTCTTCATTGTGATTATTTGCAGTTCTAGTTCTGCATAATTGTGATCAATATGAAAGTAATTTTTGATCATCTCTGCAAAATCCTCATCTTGAAATGGATTTAGCAAAAATTGTAGAAGAGGCTCAAGGTCATTGAATTGTTGGAACCGTGAATTAAATTCATTCTGAAGTACATCCAAATGTGGGACAAACAAAGCAGTTGAAATATCCTCTGCACGTACATTCATATGATGATAATTTCTTTCCAAATTTGGAAAATGGGATGCTGAATTTCTCAGTAAATGCGATTTCCATAAATTTTTATCTTCGAATGTATTTACCGAACTCACCATTTTGGAAATATTAAGATTTTTACCTTGCATTTCAAAATTTAATTCATTTAGTTTCATAGTTATATCCGTCAGAAATCCCAAATCTGATAACCATAATTGATCATTTAACTCTGGATATTCATCATTTTTTGATGCCAAGAACTGTTTTATTTCGCTAATCAAACAAACAAATCGTACAAGCGCTTTTACCCTGCTCAGCCATCGTACATCTGTATGTAATATTAGGTCGACATAATCAATTCTTCATCTTTTAAAACTTGCTGGAACAAGCGATGTTGCATTGCCGCAGCTCTGATAGAGTTGATTATTTTTACAACACTCTTCATAACGTGTTGAAAACGAACGTAACCTTGCGGGGCTGTGCATTACCAACATGAAATTATATAATACTATATGATATATGCAGTGGAACAAAGTTTTGTTTACATTTAAAATATCATTAGGTATTATTAGTTACTTCACAGCAATACTATTATTTACTAAAGATACCCATAAATATATTGTATTTATACTTATGTTAACACCTTCTCCCGTAAAATCTTCTATGGACTTTGATAGATTTGGCATAACGTTGAAGTTCATTCCTGCTTGTTTTTTCCTTTTGTAGAATATTAAGCATTGTTGCATTCTGTTGTAATAATATAGAAATTGTATTTAACACATCTCCCATACTGTTTTCCCCAGTCACGCTGGTTTTTACTGCACTATCACTAGGTATTTCTACCTCATTTCTAATTTCTCTTATGTTTTTCATGCTTTCAACTGCATTTTTTGAAATTTGTCAAATTAAGGTTCAGTCGTCATTTTCTTATTAACGTACTGCTGTAGATGAAGTACCTCAAACGTAAATTTAAATCAGTGTTTTAAATAAAATAGATAGTTTTCTTTTTCTAACAAATATATTGTCTAATTTCCTTTTTTTTACAAATTTAAATTTAAGATATTTATAAATAAACACTGAGTATTTAAATTGTCATAACCATGGTTATTGTGTTAATTATATCAACTTTTATCATCTACAATTCTTTGAAAAGTGCAAAACAACCGGAAAAGAAACTGTGACTTCTAATGTTCTTATACCTAAAACTAAAATATAAAATTAAATTTAATACATACCTGTATTAATTACACAACAAAGTTGCACGAGTGTGATTAAACATCGAGCACTGGCTTAATATCAGCAACAAATTAATAGATTAATGTATTAAAATTCAAAGCAAAAGAAAACAACACATGTGAGCCGCCTCTATATCTACATCACACTGGCAAAACAAATTCGTCCAATGCGGAAAAATATAGAAATAGTGAAAAAGACAATATAATATTATACATACACACATACACGAAAATTCTGTTAAATCTTTTCCCTTTCACTAACTATCACCCACCCTCTCCGCCTTCTCGCTACCAACTGTCTTTTAAATCTGCGCTACCAAGCTTTAGCAGTTACACTTTCCCATCCCTAACACTTACACACATTTGCATATTCTTCTCTGGGAAACATTTTACATAAAACTGAATTTAAATATACTTTACAGCAGTTATCACGCGCACACGTTCAAGAACACCTCAAACAAAGTGCAACCAGTGTTGCCATGAATGAAAACTTCATTCGTTAGATGGTGCTTGAAATTCCGTCAGATTTGAAAAAAAAATCGTCAAATATTTGAACTAGTTTGAACTTCATAATTAATTATTCGTAATTGTTCATAACAATAAGAACAGTGGAATAAAATCTTGTTTGCAAAAAATATTTTATGAAACAAAACTTATTATTTTTTTAAAAACGTAATATATTTATCTAAATTTGAATTTTTATATTTTTGATGAAGATAGGCCTCACTGGAGTCTATTTGATGTAAAATATTTTCAGGCAGTACATAATCTTGACAACATTTATTTTCCCTTTTCAGTTCATGTCTGGCTGACAAAATGGACTCTACCATGTTCGTGCTTAATCTATTGCAAAGTTTGTCGTTAATAACGTTCAGGTTACCGAAAATCCTTTTACTTCTGCATTTGACATTGGTAGTATTAATTAATCTAAAACGGTCTTAAATAGTTGTTTTAGACAAAACGCGCTAAATTTGAATGAATTCGAACGAACTTCGTTCGACTTGCAAGTACATTCAACAACCCTCGTTAGTTATTAGTCACTGCAGTGCATCAAATCATAATATACATCAGACTTTTAGTATAATACGTGCATGTTCTTACAAAAATCCTCTAGAAATTAAGCTGGTTTTTCTAGTTTTCCTCTAAAAAATCCACCATCAGCTAAACGTGAAATTCTGCCGTCATAGGCAATGCCAATTAAGCTAGAACTAACGGAAACTCCGCTAAATTGGCAACAGGTAGCATTTTATTGTTATTATAAAAATCACTAAGTGACTTTAGTTGGTTTTACCACCAATCTTCAACGCCTACAAGATGTTTGGTGAATTTTTTGAGAAAATAATATAGTTTAACAATCCGTTTAGCACTAAATGTAATTTTTCTTGTAGCGAACCTCTCAAACAGTATATAGGTACTCTTACTTATTTAAACTGTTATTTAGTGACTTTTACCTCTATACCGACGATAAAAATGTTTATTGAACCAATCTCTAACTACAACTGCACCATGTGCGGCACAGCCTTCATGTTGAAAATAAAGCTGACATCTAATCTCTAAAATTGGTTCACCCGAAATAAGTTCTAAAGGGTTTTCTAACATTCTTTGAAAGGAGTTTTGATTTAGTGTTGTGTCGAAAAAGCAGGAACAAATAATCTTTTTATACATGATCCCACACCAATCGTTAACTTTTATAGATGCTGGACGCCTTATGACAATTGACATTTGATTATCTACAGACCACTTCTAATATATATGTGGATTTTTAAGCACTCGTAAATGTGTTAAGAAGAAGAATGAATGAGCAGTGTAGCAGGTGAGATATCGCCAAAGCTGGCCATACTGGGCCAGAACTTCCCCAGGATGGAACCTCTAAGTTGGGCAAGCGTCGAACAGTCACATAAGATGCTCCGGTGTCCCGGCTCCTATGAAGAAGCAAATTTTTCGAAAATTACATGAATGCCTGTATTACACGGGTTAATTCAAATAGAAAATGCCTGGGTCCAGTGAACGTCTAAATTCTTTATTTTCTCATTAAATGCACTACACTAATACATTGCTAATACATCTCATGTCCACCATGTTGTTTCATTCGTTGTCTTCTTCTCTATTTCTTAATTCTGCGACAAAATTGTCAAACGACTGTGCCTCTTGCTGTGTGATACTATTAAATTTGTATCGCTCAAAAATGATGTTTTTCTTCGGAGCACAATACTCTTCAAATTTCTTTTTAATATCTTTCAATTTTCTTTCTTCATTGGCAAATGTAAATGTATTATAGAGTTCCAAACCTTCATCTCCTATTATATTCAAAAAAACAGCTACCTGCTTAGGCACTGGTTTCGTGTTCAGATCCGTTGCTTCCATAAAAAAATCGAACTTCTGTGAAAATTTCCTCCAATTTTCAGCTATGTTTCCCTCCATTGTCAGAGGTTCCGGGGGCTTAAATATATTCTCCACGTTACCTGACACCATGTATTATACGGGTTAATTCAAATAGAAGGTACCTGGGTCCAGTGAACGTCTAAATTCTTTATTTTCTTATTTAATGCACTACGCTAATACAACGTCTAATTTGTCGTAAATTTTATTTTCAATTGATACGATTGCAAGTTAGCTAATCTTTCTTGAGAAATAGTTGATCTCAAGTAGGACTTAATTAATTTTAATTTAGAAAAGATCGTTTACCAGTTGCAAATGATACTGGGTGGGTGAGGATTATTAATGCATCAATCATTACATGTACAAAAACCGTTTCCAAATTATTACTGTATATGAATTGAATAATATTTAATGGGTGTAAATTTTCAATTTTTGAGGAATGTTTTTGAATATATTGGTTACATGAACCAATTAGGCTGCGCTAGTATCTTTTTCTCCGTCGTCAGAGAGAAATATTTCGAGATCAGTACAATAATTCCATAGTGCTTCCTCGTCCATATCGTAAATTTCTGTAAAGTTGGCTAAAATGTGTGCGCGTCTTCAGATAATAGATATTGGAATCTTTCAGTTAAAGAATTAATGACAGCGTCTATAATTTGTAAATAAAAATCAGTTTTGTATCTATATTCTAAATTAATTAGCGTTTCCTCTTTACATTCATAATTGAAATCTTTTCTTTTTTCTTCGTAACGTAGAGTCGTTAAATTTACTGGCAATATCCAAATCTTTTGCCAATTCTGTTGCAGATTCTAATATAATAATACTTAATAATAAACATTACAGTAATGATTGTCTTTAAAGTCCCATGATTTTGGACTTTCTCCAGAGCTATTATTGCAATCTTTAATGTGTTTATGTTTCATTTCCGAGCCCTTCCATTTTGTATCATACTGCTAAGCTGTGACTGAAATTTTTGTTGATGTGGACAATTCATTCGAATTTTTCGCCATACCACTTTCTTTAATTCTTTCTCATGTAATTTATACACATTAATTAGCCCAAAGTACATACTTCACTTTGTATTTGCTAAATATTTTTCTTCTATTTATATCTATTTTTTAGTTGTTGCTTTTCAATTTGTATTTTTTTAATTGGTTCTCATTCTTAAAGAAGCTTTTGTAGAGCAATGTAATTAGCCTTGTCATCTGCCAGTGACGACCATTTCTCATTGACCAATCACCTTCAGATTTTTTGCCATTTTTGCGGCTGTGGGCTTATTATCCATCGGGCGTTTCACTGCTGTGGATACTGGCTGCGACAACATGAGTTTCCCACGTAGTATCTTGAGCCTCTTTGCTGCTTGATGACAGAGTCAACCACGAATAATAATGGTTTCTTCCGTTCTGTTCGTATCAAGAGTTTTTGTGCAACTGCAAATGTTTACCCATATAAGTATGAATGCTATTAAAAGCAATAGATTCAACCTAGTGTTTTCAGTGTCACTATCGAAGTAACGGTAAATCTTCTAAACCAACACCTAACATTTCCTTCACTTCTTCATCTGCAAAGGGGTAAATATTACTTGGGATGAAGAGCTACCACCAGTGCCCGTTACATGACAACGATTATCAGAATAATTTTGTTTGGTCCTTTTTTAATATTTTCATTTGTTTCTGGAGCACTACTAAAAATTTTCCCAGATATTTGATAAAATTGCAAGCCACTTTTTTTCCACGGGATATCATTCTCTTTCCAAAGATTTCGATCGATTTTTTTTACATTCAATAATATCTTTTTTAGATTTACTAAATCAATTAAGAAACAGACCATCTGTTTCTTCTGAAGTAAAAATTAGAGGTTCCTCTAAACAGTGATTTTGACATTTTTGCTATTTTGAGCTGAATAAAACTCTGGTCTAAATTATACTACAATCAGACGTTGCATTTTATTATCACTCTTCAATATACTTGCCTTGTGAGTCCATTTTATGGTTGCAAGATGTTGAAATTTAAGAATTTCAAACTTCTCTGTGTTCTCATTTACTATCATATTCAACACCACATTCTCAGTAACTACATATTTCTTTCATTCCACTTTACTACAGTTTTCTAAAGTAGCTGTTGTTTGTGTTCTACCTGGTATGGGTTCTACAATTCTTGAAGATACAGCTTCCAGCCCAGCAAATTCACCTGAATATATTAATGTTCTCAATATACATTAAACTAGTATAAACAAAACTTACCGGAAAATGTAGGTGATCACTCATTCTTCTTTATATATGATCGAAAATTTACACACATTACAAATGTATATAAGTCCGCAATGCTACTTCTAAACGAATTATGGTTTCGCCGATACAAGTGTCTCTTTCGGACATAAGAACATCTTGAAGTCTTTTTTTCAGCATGACTATTTATGGAGAATTTTTTCGCATTCTGTCATTATAAAAATCAGCATCGTTATTGCTGAAGTGTAACATACGTCGTAATAATCCGAATCTGTTACGTGGGATGAATACGTTTATACATAATGATGTTGCAAGGAAAGCAGAAGGGATGATGGCACAGTGTACCATGTAGCGTAAATATTAAAAAAAATATTTTTTGAAACTGAAGAGAACATATTTTGACTTATTCGAATGGCACTACTTCTTTATAAAATATGGCAGCGGCAGACCCAAAATATGCAATAGACTGTGGTAGTCAACGTGTTAATTAGTTGTAGTAGTTAGAAAGGATAGGACAGTGTAAATATAAAATTTAGCCAAAGTGGTTTTAACTACAACACTGATCTTGACTATTGTCACGGCTCTATTTCGTCTGATGGAAATCTAGCTTTCCAAGCCAGTGCACAGTGGGTCAAGCAACCGATTTTTTTTTTTTTGTGAGGCGAAAATTATTTATAAACTCCACAGTCATATAATCTTCGCGTGATAGTGTGGGTCTCTTCGGGCTCTTACCCGTCCTTCTCACTAAAAACTCCTCAGGTTCCTCTAACCCTGAGCCTCTGGAACTACCAGTAAGGTATGGCTTCTGAGGGGCAGGTTGCCTGCTTTCACTTCCTTGGATCATCCGGCCTAGGTTGCATTGCATATTTCGCGTACTCTTACGCCTAGTCCTCTCTATCGACACCCTCGCGGTCATCATCATAGTTACATTTTTTATCGGTACTATTTTTGTTCTTCCCATGGTGAAGTATATATCTTCTCTTTTCCTTTTGTCCTTGAGGATAATGGCCTCGGTTTACCGCAGGGCAATATTAAGCTTGCGTATCGTCATCCACTCGCTTATTCGCCTTAAGTTTTCATTTACGTTAACCGTAAGAGCATGATCATCCTTAGCGGTTACCACAAGTGCCAGATCATCCGCATATAATTTAAAAGATCTGGAACATCAGCCAGCATGAAAGTCTCTTCATGGTTAACGGGATTTCAAAAATATTGTTTCACCTCTGATATCTTTAGCTCACCATGAAGCCCTCGATTTACATCACCTAAAATCAGAAACCAACAAGATATAAACCTAAAAAGTATTACATTAGTAACTTTATTACATCGGAACAGCTTAATACTTACCGGAATCCTCCACAAATGTTATAATTTCCATTAATATAGGCGCCCTCATTTTACAATCGAAATCATAAAACATAGGCTGCTTCCATGCCTTAAATACAGATTATGAAACCTAAACGTAATCGTATGGTTGCAACACGCAGTCCTTTGCTTGATTGTATTGATATTGCTGTTATGACGTTATTATCTATGGCAATCGAACTTTCTTGCATAGCTTTAAACAAAGCATTATCTGTTAACTTTTGGAAGCCTGTCTTGACTTTTCTTCCTTTAGTTTGCTCTCCCTTGACGATTTTCCTTATTACTGCTTGTGCCCCCTCTCCTCTTTCGTCATATCGTCGTTTATGTAAATTTTCTTTATGCGCTCTCAACTTGCTCTTGCTATTCATGATTGCCATTTTATCTCCCCTACTATTTAATTCAATGCGACACGTGTCTTCCGCTAGTTTCCTGGCTGCTTCTATTTTTATTTCAACTCCCAATTCTCTTTCTATAAAATTCTGCGCTCCCTCTTTCAACTCTTTTGGATTATCAATGTCTATTTGTAGTGCCTATATTAATATATTTTTACTTCTTTTCTCCCTCTCCAATCTTTCTATTTTCTCCTTAGATTCCTTCACCTCTTTGCTTAAGTTGGTTATTTCTTGCGTTGCTTTCTCGTTTATATCCTTTAGCTGTTTTATTTCATCTTTAAACTCTTTCTGTTCTGTTCTTAACTTTTTAATTTCTTCTTGTAATAACTTTGTTTCGTCTTTCTTGGACTCCTGCTCCCCCTTATCTCCTTTACATCACTAGCTAGATTTGTTAGCAATACCGTCATTACTTTTGATTTCTTAAATAATACATCGATATCGTCCTTTCTTCTTTTGTCCGTTTTTTCCAAACTCATTTTATTTTCCTCCAAAAACCGTCTCACCTTTAATTGTTATGTTAAATTCCTACTACGGCCCTGTGTCTTTTGTCCGCCTCTGCAGCGCGAGAGCGGCCTTAGCCCGGTCAATCCGTCTGAACCTTGACCCCTGTCGCCGCACAGATGATTTTTAACTTTTACTATTTTATCTGATTTAACGATAATGCTGTTAGATCGCTTACCTTTGTTTGTTATATTTCAATAGTCGTACTATTCTTGATTCACTAGTGCACTTTTAGTGAAATGAACACTCGAAATTCCCCGAAAAAACGAGTTAAACCCCGGAGCACAAAAATCACCACACTTCTCTTGCCAGTCAGGCAACATTACCTTTCATATATAGATTATAATTAGTCGACAAAAAAATGCGGAAAATATCAAAGTTGGCAGAAATAGATCTTATATTGAGGTGAAATACCTTAAATGAATTAATATCCGCAGTACAAGCCCATCCATCCACAGAATGGAAATAATGTGCCAAATATCGTCGCCAAGGTCGTGTAATACATCCATAATGAGAAGCAGGGTTCAATTGGTTTATCGAAATTAATGTTATAGTATAGAGAAAATTAGGAAGATTAAAAGTTAAAAAATATATTACACTGGCCCAACGAAATCGTCAAGATCCTTCACTGAAGATATTTTCAGCACTTCCTTCCTCCTTTCGGACTTTTATTCCACCTACGGGCGCAACCCAAACGAATTTCCAGTCGCACTCTTTGGCTTTTAACAAGCTACTGACATAATAAAGTGAAATTTGAGACTACTCCTTAAATTCTGATCACTGTTACTTATCTGGAATTAAGCCGCTTCCTAGAATATCTGGATTTTCCAGGATGCCTCATACATATGACCATAGCTGTACAACTTTTAGATATAGAGATAAGCTCAGCAAAGTAAACGGTTATAATACGCATCTGCGTCTCCCGCCGGCCATACTTTCTTGCTGCTTCTCATTATTTAGATTCAGTGCATAGTTCACAGTTACTCGCCAGTATTAACGCATTTTATATACTGCACATTCTCCGTATCTTTATGTACTAATTTAATATTTTTAATGTCCTTTAAGGCTAAAAAATATATAATGTGTAATTTATTATTAAAATGATTAGATCGCAATATGTATGGTGCTGGACACACTTTTTTGTAAACATGGAAAGCATAATAAAGCTATTACTAAATTCTTAAGTGAGCGTAATAGTAATAGCAATTACTCGGAAAAGTAAGATTGCATTTTGCTCTCTATAAGAAAATGAAAGTAAATTAATGAATATGGGATACAAATACGAATAATAAATTAAAAACATATATGCTGTAAATTATTAAATCATTAAATAAAGGGTTCAGTTTTCTTCTCCTTGAACTATACTTCACGCCTACAATTGCAAGACAGCAACAAGCGAAAATATAACGCGCAGTAGATTATAATACTTGCCTGGTTAAAAAAAAAATCATCAAATTAACTGCAACAATATCGATCAGCATAACTGACACCCTTAGCCACATTCTGTAGTTATTCAAATCTGAATAATTTAAATTCTTTCTGAGGTACTGTGTTTTTGTTTCGTTCTTCAAGTTGTTTAATGCTGGAACATTTGAAGCACATTGGTCGCACATTACAGCTAAAACCTAAGTTATATGATCGCACCCTTGTTACCACTTCTTTTATTAATTTCATTAAATCGATGGTTTTAATGCCACCCTCGGTAAAGCAATATGCAATAGGAAACTTCCAGTTATTTTACAACCGTTTCACCAAAAAGACTAGTGCCTGATCTGCATTATGATGGGTTGTTCGAGTGCCAACATTTTCAAATCCTTCAATGTTCTTCTTACTTGAACTATACTTCAGGCTTACAATTACAAGACAGTAATAAACGAAAATAAAACGCGAAGTAGATTATAATGCTTGCCTGGTTAAAAACAAATCATCAACTTAACTGCAATAATATCGATCAGCACAACTAACACCCTTAGCTACATTCTGTAGTTATTCAAATCTGAACAACCTAAATTCTTCCTGAGGTACTGTGTTTTTGTTTCGTTCTTCAAGTAGTTTAATGCTGGAGCATTTGAAGTTGTAATGGGGCTTTGTTTCGCTTAAACTTAAATAAATAAAAAAAAATTAAGGAAAAGCGAAACTAATTCAAAAAAAAAAAGCTACTTACGTATATTTTTTTTATATGGTGATTATGCTTACAAAAGCACAATTTATTGATTACTAGTACAGAATGTAATAGATTAATGACTTAAAACTAAAGCTAAAAAATACCACCCTGTTTTATGGTAGCTACCCGGTTTAACGCGATGCAAGAAATATAACCACTTAACTGGCGCTGATCTTCTTTTCTCTGCCCTTCCGTTCCAGCTCGATCTACCGACGTCTTCTTTTAGTGGTACCAAAAAGCCCAGTCGATTGGTCCCCTTTGTTCGGCCAAAATATGACGGCATATTTGTGACTGTATGGCCACAGTGACTCTGGCTTGGAGGTTAGGTGTGTAAGGGTGTAAGTATATAAAAATTTCTGAACTTCTTTAAATAATAATGGATAACGTGATCTTACAAGAGTTGCTTGAAGATGATCTAAATTGGAACATTGGTACACAATTGCCGCGGAAAATAATGTTCTTCCTGAAGATATTGATCCACCCAGAAGAAAACCAACATATAATGAAAACTATATAGCTGTTATTCCTAATTACTCTATATCGAAATTTAAATTTCATCTTCGGCTATCTCGAGAAAATGTTGCTGATTTGTGTGCTGTGATAGCACCGCTAAAACTAAATCCACATTTGTCAGTATCACTAGAAATAAGTTCTTTTCTGTATATGGTTGATTGCTAAGCTTTTTAGCAATTACTGATAGATTTGGTTTCTCAAAGGGTGCTATTATACAATTGAAGGATGTGTATATTAGATGGCCAGATGATAACGAGTGTATACAGATAGCAACAAGAATTGATAATCGCTATGGTGGGTAAATATGTCAATTGACACTTTTGATAGTTATGATATTCTTCATTACAGGTTTTCCTGGAATTGTAGGCTGCATTAATGGTTGTCATATAGAAATTAAGCAACCTACAAATAATGCCATGGATTTTTATAACCGTAATGGGCGACACATTATTATCCTTCACTTTAAGGAGTATGCGATGATAGATGCATTTTTACTGACGTATTTATAGGGATGCCTGGACATGTGCATGACGCACGTGTTTTTCGCAATAGTTCATTGTACAACAAAATCACTGGAGATCCTCCTTTACTCTTACCTACACATCATTTATTGGCAGATGCTGCCTATCCACTCATGAAAAATGTTCTAAAGCCATACCGTGACAATGGTCATCTATCTCCATCACAAACTAAATTTAACAATATATTATCTGCACAGCGATCAAGTATTGAAAAAGCATTGGGCTTACTTAAAGGTTTAAAAATAACCAAATAATGATGATTATTATCTGTAATTCTATGTATTTGCTTTATAGGAAAATGGAGACGTCTAAAGTATCTAGATATGTCTCTGAAAAATAAGATCCCTGAAGTTATTCCCAGCGCATGCATTTTACACAATTATGGTTTGCAACAAAATAGGGAAGATATTCTAATGGAAGTGCAAAATGAAATTAAAAATATAGATATTAATATTAATGAGGGACATGAAGATGAGGATGCAAGTGGAAGTTTAAAAATGCCAATTATTTCAAATTTACAAAATAAAAAAATAAAATAAAACAATTTATTTAATATTGGCAACATTATTACAATAATATTTTAATACTTCCAATTTTTCGCGATTTATTCGATTACTTTCCATTATTTCCAGCCGTATACGTTTTAACTCTTCTAGTCTTCCTTCCTCTAGTGCCAATTGTCTTTTTCGAAACACATCTAAACGATTACGAGTAGAGGGTGTCAAATTAAAACGATACAAGAAAAGAAACATCCTTAAACCTTATGCTCCACTCAAAGGTACTACATGGGGCTACCTATTACCATATACCATTGGTCCCTATTTTAATTAACTAATACCTAATTACTATTGCGGAACTAGTGACGGTGGTATTGATAATATTGCGCCCGTGGAGCGACTTTATAGATCTCTCAGTATTCACCTACATTGAAAGTAGTTTAAGTGAAGTTAACTGTTAGAAAAAAATTAAATTCATATTCTTAATCTAAGTCAGAGATCATGTCGCCTCTTCGCGGATCTTTAAAATTTGGAAAGTAGTCTAAACCCGGCCAGTCTCAATAGCTCAGCTGTTTCCAGTTAGCACCTTGGTCCTCTCCGGGTCAGAAATCGTTTCAACCTTGTTGTTGTCTTTAATTTTTTTGAATGTGTTTTTCATATTCCTAAACTTTTGATCTAGATAACCCCCTTCCACCTTAGTAAAACCTTTCTCCTTCATTAAACTAGCAATTGTATGCCATATTGTCTTGTTCTTAATATTTGGATTACGGAAATCTTCCTTGTGATTTTCATACTCCTCGAGAAGAGCAAGTGTGGCATACTCATCTGACACACATTCCTGATTTTCGTTTTCTATTTAAGTTTTGGACATTTTCTCCCACACCAACTTGTTCTTCATGAGAGGTGGATGGCAGATCCTTTATTGAATCTAATAACGTTTACTACAATACACATACTATATCTTCTAATAACATCATCGTCGCTATTTTTGTATTTACGTTGTTTCATTTGAAGGAAGAAAAAACAAAAAGTGGGGTTAGGATATTGCGTTTCCCATATTCACCACAAAATATTTGCGGTGAAAGATTTACCAACAGTTGCCGCTCACCGCTTGACGTTCAGGGAACTCAACAAGCCACCAAACTCAACTATTGCGTCGCCTGAATGCACCCAATAACAGTATTCAGTTTCGGTCAAATAAATATAGCGAGTGAACAAAATAGCGAAAGTAGTTTTTCTATTAATAAACGAATAAAACAAAATCTTTTTGTATTTTGTTTTCAATGCAAAAGAAGGTTCCATTACAAAGTACATTGGTCGCACATTACAGCTAAAACTTAAGTTACATGACCCTTATTACCACTTTCTTTTATTAATTTCACTAAATCGATGGTTTTCATGCCACCCTCAGTAAAGCAATATGCAATAGAACTTCCAGCTATTTTATAACCCTTTCACCAAAAAGACTCATATCCAATATCAAAATATGTTATGGTGCCATTCAAGGACAACGGCTATTTAAATAAGCAGCAAAAGAAGTTTTTACTCTACTCGCGAAACTATTGAGCAAGCTTTTGGGCGCTTAAAAGGAACCTTTCGTCGCTTGAAGTATTTACACATTTATAAATGAGAAAATGCAAAATATATTGTATCCTACACAACATATGCATCGATCAACAAATCAACTGCACTACAGAAATAGAATCTCGTACCGAAGCAGATGGTGAGTGCGATGGATCTCCCGTACTTCAAGAAAGTTCTGCTGCTAATAAATTTGTTGTTAAAGGCTTGAGAATATAAAGATATTTTATATGGCAACATTTATGCTTTTTATTGCACTCAGCTCAAAGTAAGAAAAACTATAAAAATATTCTCTAGATATAAATGATTTGTGACCGTTTCGGGCGTTCCCGTTTCGTGCGTTTCACAAAATTTTCCCCTTTTGGGCGTTCGCTCTATAGATGGGAAGTGAATGTGCGTTTGAATTCCCGTTTCCTGCGTCAGTTTTATATTTTATAGGAAATATGAAAAAATAAAAACAAAGTTAAGGAGTTTTGCTGATTCCGTAGTTTAATTTCAAATTAAAACAAATTCCACATCAGTACATGTATTAAAAAATATAAAATAAAAGTACGTTCAACTATATACACTATATACAAAACTTCATTAAAATTAAAAAAAAAAAATTTAAAAACTCTATAATTTTACAATATGTTTTAGTTTGTCCAGTGTGTCACTAAGATTCTGTCTATTTTGAATTAGGTCGCTAACAACTATTTTTAACCGCCTATCTAATTCACAATATTTTCTTGCTCTTTTGGGGGTACTTATGCACAAACAGTGTTGTTGGAAAACAGTATTATAATAATACATTTCTTCTTGAAGAACTTTCATCAATTCAAATATATTGGGATGTGCTTTTCCGATTCGTCTGTTAAGTCTGTTATGCCATCCTTCTACAGAGTTTGTAGTCCGATGACGTTCTCCATAGCAAGTCCATATTCGGTGGCGAGAATTATCAATCCATTGATCAACGAAATAATCGTTAAATTTAACAATGGCTTCTTGGGTAGGAGAATTTTCCATGATACAGAGCCAACCATCTGTAACTTTATCTTCTGGCAGATGAGCTAATGCAGCACACTTTCTTATGTGGTTTCTTACTTCCTCGTTGTCCTTGTATAAGTTTGTTAGACCTAAATCTTGTACTTTGCGCCAAAGAGTTTGGTTAAAATGAAAGTTACATCCTTTGATAACTGTAACCGGAAAAACTTCTTCTAGAGCATTAATTGCGGCAACTTCAAAATCAAGAATACATTTTTTCGGTAAAAAATTCTTGACTTTATTTTTTAACAAGAAAAAGAGTCGTTTATAGGTCGCCTCTTTTTGTCGGGTAACAGGGCATATACAGCAGGAATGATGTGTGTTCTTTCTTCCGTACTACCAATATCCACGTGAATTGTGTATAATTGGCAAAACACAGAACTGCAGCTTTTAAAAGTCCCATCGAACAGGAAGCAAGAACCTGCTGCCAATAAGTTACCTCCGTCCATTGCAAATACAAGAATCCTGTCTTCCTTACCATCGTCAATTATGGTATACTCTTTCATAAACTCGGGAACCTCTATATCTTCTCGTTTTTTTGGAAAAGAGATTTAATGCTTAGCAATTTGTGTCGCTCATATACAATGCATGTTTCACTGATGTAAACTGTGGAATATTTGTAACGAAATCCAAACCTCTGTCCTTAGCAACCATCATCTCTTGTCGATATATTTGCGATACTGGTGTCATTCTTCTCTTGCTCTCTTTTGGCTTTATATAAACACTTATCAACTTCATTTTTGCAATATCTGGAACACAGATATGACTTTTCTCACTTATAACTTTTGATTGTTACTTCATCAGTAACAATCGCTCCTGGGCAGTTCCTGTTTATGCAAATCCATCGAAGAGTTAAGTTCTTGTTTTTTGCTTTCAAGTTGAACTTGTGTCCAGAATACAGGATGACTGGTTTTCCACGTTTTGATTCTATCACTTCCATCACAAAAATCCACGAAAGCTTTGAAGAACCTAATTGTACTTACTAAGAATTCGGCAGAACTAATTTATTTTAGAAGTAATGCAATATTTATATATTATTCAGACGTAGTCCGATTGGTTGAAAGAAATCCGCAACTAAATTAGTTCTTAATCCCTTAACGACTTCAACAATTATGGTTATAAATTCAAACGATTTATAATCCCTGTGTAAACATATCGTACTTAAAATAAGTAAACACACCGTAATAAAACAATTATCGAAACCTTTAGGCGGTAATCCAAAATTAGAATTTTTAATCCCTTAACGACTTTACGCACGAAATGGGATTAAAGAAAAAGATATCTAATTTGGACGCCCGAAACGGGACTATTTCAGGTAAAATTTTTCGACGCCCGAAAGGGGAACGCTCGAAACGGGAAGACACCATATAAATAACCAACAAAACTAATTACTAATTCTTCTCGATAATGTGCACTTCATCATCATTATTGCTATTACCGACGCAATTGAATACATAAGTATGTTATTTTTGCACGGCATTTTGATAGTATAAATATGGAAAAATTGTTAAAGGAAACAATATAACGTCATTCACCGTCACTTGCTAGATACGATTGCCAGCTGACGTTTGGATATTTGGTGCGCATGCGTTAATACAAAATTTTCATACTAAATTTATAATCGTGTCGGACGCAACTGTGACATGAGCATACAATTTATTGTAACAACAACTAAACTAAATTTCATCACTAATTATGCACTAAATTTAATATAAAATTTGGTATCGTGTCCGACGGCCTTAAAGTAAAAAATTAGTATGAAAAAAGTTATGAAAAGGATTAATATTACCGTAAAATGGCTGACCAAGAAGAACTGTTGTTGTGTCTATTATCTTTGAATGCTTCTGTGATAGCTAGTCTACATAAAATAAAAAGAAAACGATAAATTAATAAAAGTCGGCGCTCCCGTAAGTATGGTGTAAAAATTGGTTAAGTAGGCGACATGAAGGAAGGGGAATTTTAAATTTATTAAATTGCGAATTAAGAACTGATGATCCTTTGTCTTACCGAAATTTTCTGAGGTTATGCGAAGGACAAACTGACTATTTACTTAATAGAAAATGATATAAAAAAGCAAGATACATTTTGCAGAATGTCCATACCTGCTAGAAGCAAGTAAGTAAACATGCATGAAAGTAAAAATATAATAAAAAGATTATATTTTACACTTTTAGATTAGAGATTACACTACGCTTCTTGGCAATTTTCGAAACATATCGTTCATTAATCTATAGTACACGTGTACATGAGCGTACTATTTCTAAATTTATTCCTGAAGTATGCGATGCAATAGTATACCATTTACAGCCACTGTATTTGAGAGTAAATAATATGCATAATTTATAACACATATGCATATAGATATTTTTTATTTAGACTCCTTCATCAGTAAATGAATGGCTAAGCATTGCCAAACGATTTGAAGACCTTTGGCAATTTCCTCATTGCTTAGGTGCTCTTGACGGACGCCATGTAACATTTAAAGCACCAGTTTCTTATGGATCCTATTACCTTAATTATAACGGCACAAATAGTTTAGTGCTACTTGACTTTCAGATGCTGACTATAAATTTACCTATGTAAATGCAGGTGTTAATAGTAGGATAAGCGATGGGGGAGTATTTCAACGAAGTAATCTATCCAGAGCAAATTCTTTAAATTTTCCCGAAGCTACTAATTTGCCCGAATGTGAATTGAAAGTTCCATATGTAATAGTTGCGGACGATGCGTTCCCACTTTTGCCCAATTTAATGTAACCATATCCTCTTCGAGGATTAGATCATGATTCCAAAATCTTTAACTATAGATTGTCACGAGTTAGAAGAATTATAGAAAGTTCTTTTGGAATTTTAGCTCATCGTTTTAGAGTCTTATTAAATCCAATAGGATTGTCACCTGCGAAAGTTGAAAAAATTATAATGACTTGTGTGGTATGGCACAATTTTCTCTCTTCTACCAAAAACTCAACCTATATAGATAAAGATGAAATTGCAAAGCAAAATATTGAAACCCTAAGACAGGTGCAACGACAGAGTGGCAATAGATCTGCAAATTTTTCAATAGAAGTTAGGGATGAATATAGAAGTTATTTTAATTCTCCGATTGGAATGGTTGAATGGCAGGAAAATTTATGAACAAAAATAAATTCTAATTCCAAAGTTGAAATAAGTATTACTCTAAAAATAAAATGTTTTTTTTTTACGTAGGCCCTAATAGCCAAATTTAAATTTCGCACCCCAACTATTCTTAATAACTTCAACGTTAAAACATAAAATTACCCACCATTTTGTACTACATTAATAATTATTTTAATGCCTTTCCGCTGAATTCACTAAAAATAGGGGCGGAAAATTTAAATTTGGCTATTAGGGAGATTGTAAAACTTTTACATTAATAAATAATTATGCAATAATAAAAATTACATTTCTTGTTTATATACCTCATCCTTGCCGCATCCTCTTTTTTTGAACCTATTACTTTTTTATGTTCGTTCAAAAATTTTGTTCGTAAACCATTCCATTTGCTTTTAAGGTCGTTTATTCTTACATCTTTCTTAATAGGTAAAACTTTTTGCAGAATGTAATTTAATGCTTGACTCCTAGCATATTTATTTTTATAGTTTTTTGCTTTGACGTTATAAAAGCAGGGATAGTTTTGAAAACCCTCAATTAACGCTTCAACCTGTTGACGTGACCACGACATTTATATAAAATGGATAAGCGTACAAACGAGACGACACAAATTTGTTATACGTCGAGACAACTTCACCGTGTATTTTTGCGTTATCTATGCCAGCCTAGATATTGGAACGGAATGCAAATATTTAATTAGATCGTTCTTGATAGTACCATAAATACTTACATTCGTGCGATAAACACCGAGATAACCTATCGTACTTATCAATGTCAAATACAATTCACACACTGCGCGCGCGCATTTTGTTTGTAAAATTGATGGGAAAATAGAACAGGTTCTAAATATATAGTACAAAATTTCGTACGAAATTTAGAAACAAATTTTTATGTATAACACTTTCATATATTTAGTAGCAAATTTATATCAAAATTTCATACTAAATTAAGTATAATGTAAAACGGGCTTTAACTGACACTTTTTCTCAAATTATTTTTCTTTTTCTACTTGTTTCTTATTTTTTTTTTTTTCATACAAGTATTCTCCTAATGATAAGAAGGTTACTTATTCCGCTTCTGTGTATATGCTGAATAGGAAGGGCTACTGCTGCCACTTTTATTAATATCTTTATCTTCAACACAAGAAAAAACTAAATGCTAAAACTAACACAGTGAATAATAAATATCTAATTGTAATTCACAATCGTTGACAGACCCTCCCAGAGTATTGGCTGGCGCTGATGTTGATGCTTTACCACCCAAAGCATTATTAAATAATTCAAAATATTTCCAGGTAATTGCACAGTCTCCTGTGCTTTTCAAACGTTTTTATTTATTATGTTTATTTCAACTCTATTCATACATATTGCTTATATATGTTTACTTTTTATTCTTCCAACGGTCCGTGGAAGGACTTAAACTCCTTAATCGGTGACGGTGGGGGTGTCGATATCTCATTCAAAGTCATATTTTCGCGGACGACCCCCTCTCGAATACAGTGTACTAGCCAGGCCGTTTCGCGTTCGGAAGACCGGCGCGGGGGCGCGGACCCCAATTTTGCCCGCAATTCGGGCGATATTTCCCGGAATTTAAATAGTGACAAAAATACAGTTTGTTCGTACGGATTCATTCTGAACAATATAATAATAATTATGTTGTTGTAAACACAAATAGGAAATAAAATCCTTTTATTTCTAGTAACGGGTTTTATTATTCTAAACGTACAGCGACAGTGTTTGTATACATTCTTCTTCTCTTCTCTTCTGGAACTTTCTATGCAGTGTATTATCAACATGTTAAGTTAGTTACAAGTATGATATACATACAGATGGAATAAAAGTTTTGTTTACATTTAACAAATTATAAGTAATGAATTTCTATATTTGTTGTTATAGTCTATTCCAGTCAAGATCTTGCATTGATTAGAAGTTTGTTTCGTCTTTTTGGCAATATCACCCCACAATTTTTTTTACATATTGGACGATTAAAGTGTGGTTCTTCTTCCAAACGTGATTCTATCAACAATTTAGATAAATTCACAGTCCATTTTACTAAAATTCAATCCACAAACATGTATTTCAATCTCTATAAGATATGTGTAACATACCTCTGCTATCTCCTTTCTCTTCGCCTGGCTCTTCACTGTGAACATTTATATCTTCATAATTAACTACAACATATTCTCTAAAAAGAACAAAGCAATCTCACAATGGACTTTAAATTTTGCCGACATAAATCAATTTTTTCTGATGCTATCAAATTTTCTAAGTATTACACGTAGGAATTATCATCAATTGTAACTCAAATTCTATTAATTAGAGGCTTCTGTATGAAGATGTGAGCAATATACAGTTCCCGCAATATATCTTGGCGAGCGGTGGGAGTGAGGTCGCGCAGGTAGTAGAAGGGGTACCTTACGTCTTATTGCTCCGTTAATGTAATATATCCGCATCAGTGGCGTACCTGAGAGTTCATAATTTAATGTATATTTAAGTAATCACCTTATGTTAAAAATACATACAATTTACTCTTAAGCTTAATTGCATATTAATGTCGGAAGGTTTGTTCCAATCCAATACAGGTAATAAATCAATGTAAATTTTGACCTTGTACTATTTAGATATTCTCTTTTCACTTTTCACCAATGAAATAAAGTATAGCCTAATGTAGATAATAAAACTAGAAATATATACAGAGTAAATTTATATAAAAAATATACATTAATGAATTAAAAGAAAGTAAAACTAATCACTGTCATCGGAGAGTTCATCGTCAATATCTTCATCTAAATTAATAATAATTTCTTCACACCGTTCGTCAACCAAGATCTCATGCCGTAAATATTCTTCTTCTTGTTTCATCACATGTTTACAACGTTTCTGCCAGTCTTCTATTGATACTTTTGAAAACTCTTCTTCTGTGATTTTTTTACATCTTCTAATTTGAATATTACATTTCTTGCTGCAACATTATTTTTAATCTGTGCCCATATCATCTCAATAGGATTGAGGTCAGGGTGATAAGGAGGCAACCTCAAAACAGTATGCCCCTTTTGTAGAAAATATTGATCAAATTTATAAGTAATGTAGCGCTCTTTATGTGACTTGATTAAATTATATAATTTTGGTTTCAACATATTGCTGTCGAAAGGAATTCCCTTATCTGTTAACCATTTCACCATTTCAATTTTTTTACTGGCAGATGTAGGTGCTTTGTTGACTTGCATATTGTGATACGGAGCGTTATCTATGACAACGACAGAATTGTCAGGCAGATTTGGAATTAATTTTTCTATTACCCACTTTCCGTAATTTTCTGCGTTCATGTCGTCGTGGTAATCACCACTTTTTGATCCAGATTTAAATATTAGTAAACACTGTTCAAGAAAACCCATACTACCGCCTGCATGTACTATAACTAATCTTTGACATTTTGAAATATTTTTTCGAAGACCACTTGCACTATTATCACTCCAATTTTTCGATGAGACATGACCGCTGTGAATATATGTTTCGTCAATGTACACTATGGGATTTTTGTTTTCCCGAAAAAAAAATATTTTTTGTAAGTAATCTATTATCCGTGACCTAATATCCATTCGCTCGATTAATATTTTTCCTGTTTATTTTTGTGTGCACCTAAATCTAAATCCCATATCTTTCACAATTTTTCGCAGCGACGTTTTCTGATCCCTCCCCTTCTAATTCGGAACGCATCTTCTTATGTTAAAGCTCCGTATAGTAACACGACATTCCTCTGTACAATGGAAATTATAAATCATGTTGCGCAGATCTCTTGTTTTGTATTCCGGCAAATTTGTAATAGAATGACTACGCTCTCGTTTTTTACCCGGATTGCGAAATTATTTTCTCCGGGAGTACTTTGAAGTGTTTTGCCTTCGTGAACAATCGCTCGATACTTCTTTTTGATACACCGGTTTGCAGTTGAAAACACATTCTTTTATATCTATAGTCTTTCTGCACTTTTTAAACCAAAAATAATTATATATACATTGAAAACTATTCACGCGCTTGAGCGTTAATCACTTTTCCTTCACCCACTAGACTCATATTGTACGACACTGATAACTGCCTTACAATAACTAGCGGAATAGATGGGCGGTACAATTTGTAAACACGTTCACGACGCATCCCCACCGCTCGCCAAGCATATATTGCGGGAACTGTACCCTTTTATTCATTTTATCTTTTCCCACATCATCTCTAATTTTAATATGTGTACATCCATTATTTTTACTTGCTATCTCACCCTCTAGTCTTTCTACACCAAATGTGTGCTGTATTGAGTAGATATTGGTACACTGGTATCCATACACAAACCTCAAACACAGCAGTTCCATCCAGTTCCACCCACTATTAATGCAGGCTGCGTTCCGATTTACGCCGAGCGGTTGTCCGGACGTAAAAAATTTGATACTAAAACGTTCGTATTTATCGGATGTTCACCCAAGTTAAAACTTATACGCCGTTCAGAAAAGGCATCCAGATAACGTCCGGATGACAACTTCTTACCCAAGTTTAAAGTTGGACGAAAATAATTGACATGCGCATTCGTGGTTGTATTATTTTAAGTCTGCGGTAGGGTGTTGTAGGTATGCGTTTGTTGTTATTGTGGCAATTTTATGGTCAATCATTAACAGCAAGACAATAGTAAAATGATGTAGAAAGCGCTATCTGCTCTTGTGCTCCAAATTGTTAGTGAATCGACATAATATTTACATTTTTATCTATTTTTACCTGACTGTTCTCATAAATGAGGAAAATATAGTAGAAGATTGTGAACAATATCAACCTGTGCTAGATCCAAATTGCGGGTTTATATTTAATGGAGAGTTAGTATATTACAACAATATACAAGTAAGTTTTTTCAATACAGTATAAATAGTTACAAAGATAGCTATGTGCATAATTGAAAATTATAGCTGTGGACTTTATTGTAGCGGATGCTCATTGTAAAAAGTAATATCAGACCATCTCTTGAATCTGAAGTTAATGTAAGAGTACCACAAGTGGCAATGTAACCTTATATAAAAAGTAGTTGGTCCCGGGATGAAATTTGCAGTTTGATAAATTTATATGAACAATACAAGCAACAATTCAAATCTACTATATAGAATGAAATAAGGTATGGCAGAATATTAGTATAGATTGATAACACACACGACAGATCAGTGTCGTAATAAATTTAAAATATTTACGTGCAAAATCTATTGAGAAAAAGGATAACATGGGTGATAGGCAAACAGGGGCTAAGCCAATAAAGTTCGAATATTTTGACGAGATGGATAGGATTCTTGGGAAAGATCCTAACATTATTTCCAATCGCTGTCGCTTCTTCAAGTAAAGAGAGCTGACAATATAAAAGATGCGCCCATCCTCAAAGCTTAGAAACATTACCAAAGGAACAAGAAAAGGTTTCCGAGAAAGAGCAATGTGTACCCAAAAAAAGAAAAAAATGGAACAGGTTGAAGTGTACACAAACTGTAGCACAAATGCGGGAAGAAGGAAAAACCAGCGTCATAAAGAAAAAATTGCAATGCAAAGGGAGCTTGTCACTGTTTTAAAAGACATTGTTAACATCTTGAAGAGTGAAAAATAATCAAATTTATGATTATGAACAATGTAGAAATGAGTTTATTTTTCATATTTTCAATATAAAGAGTTACAAAGATTTAGAAATTTACGGTGAGCATACATTTAGTTTTTTTACTCACTTTGTTATTTTTATTTTAAAAGAATAATAAGTTTGTTACAAAAATTCATGAGGACAAATTACAAATTCATTGTGCTATATTCAACTTTTCTTTATTTTTAGGTTTATTTGTTAAGAAAAGCCCATCCTAAGGATCAGCTTGCAATTTTCTACATATTGTTAGAAAATCAAGGAAAATGTAATGCTTCTTATAAAGCTCATCAATGCCTAGGCTATGTTCAGGAAAGGTACCATTTTTTATTCAATTTAGTAATAAATTGTATATGTAAGTGCAAACCTTTTAGTGAATCGTTTGGTAGGAAAAGATGTTCGAAATGTACATAAGGGCCATGAAGAATAATTATTATAGTATTATCACACATTGTAGTTCTGATTAAAGTTTAATTTAAATGAAGTATGTTTATTTTTACAGAATTTTTTTTTAATTTTAAGAAATAAAAGCTCGTTAAGAAAATAAAGGATCTTTTATATATGAAAATGATAGTGCAGGTACATACAAATAGATACTTTATAGATTAAAAACTATAAATTGGCAGCCAGATAATCTCGTCTGATATGTCCCTCATTTTGTGCTCTTCTCGTTCAGCAACATGTTCACCATTATTGACAATTGCGAAGCCTTCGTTCACATATTCTCCAAATACATCATCTGTTGCAATAAGACAGATATTATGTAAAGTACATGCGCAATTATTGTACTTGGTATTAAATCTACCCTATTCATGTCCAGATACTTTAATTCTACGAAATCTACCAAAAAGAAGGGCAAATGATCGTTCAATTACTTGTCGTGTCCTGGCGTGTTATTGTATTGAATTGTATTTGTCGTTCGGTCAGACGACCTCTGTCATTATAATGGTGTTATACACCAACCTGCTATTGGGTATGCTTTATCGCGATAATATATTCATCATACCCAAAGTAGTTTTGCCTTTCCGTTATAAATTTTATGATATATATCTGAATTTCGAAATATTCTAATATCAGACACAGAACTTGGATAACCTGCAAAAGCAATCCGTAAACATTAAATTTGGAGAACAAATGCCTGCAAAGTGATTGCCATAGAAAGCATTTCGGTTAATATATGCCTGAGGGTTGTCATGTGGTGCTTTGATAGGTACATTATGTTCCATCAATAGCTCCAATAACTCCTGGAAACCCATATTCTGAAATTCTGCCTTTATTTGTTCTCGATCTCCTACTGTTGGCCATTTAATTACCCTGAGCTTATTTCATTAAGGCGCGCACAACTCGATAGAAACATGTGCTAAAGATGACTTGCCCATGTTAAAACGTTACCTACAGATCTGTTTACAAAAATTTATTATGAACTATTCACAATGCTTGATTTAAACTTTTACCTGTAACTATCTGGAGTGGCTAAATAAACAGAGAACAGATAATATTTGTCGATCAACTGGATCCTGTTCCTACCACGTAAGCCTTACTTTCTTCTAATGAAGGGTTAACCTTTCAATAAATTAAAAAATGTTCTCTTATATCCTAAAGTTTTCTTGAAATTCTTTATTTGTGAAATTTTCTACAGTAATTCCACAAAATTCTCAATTCTGGAAGGTATTCTGAGATTTGCTGGATTAGGCAGGAAAAGTTCCATTTCTATTTCTTCTTCTCACTGGAACTGCTACTTTCATCCAATTCATAATATATTAACAAATCATCCATTTCATTTTATAATTACACTTTTACGTACTGTCAAAATAATTTCTAATTTTGTTTTGAGTTAGGTTGGTTATGTTACCGGGCAACACCCTGACCGTTCAGATTTGTTGGGTAATTTA